>CM032411.1:4427023-4457872 GCA_019049475.1 Eueides isabella
ATGTATATATATTGCAGTGACGCAGAGGGGTAACACGCACAGTAAGTACGCCATGCCTCAAATTCGGTGGAAACCTGCGTACTCTGTGAAGTAGGGCGTGAGTCATATACACTACCGGTCAAAAGTTTGAGAGCACTATGACAAAACATGAAAAAACAAAATAAACCTCAAGATATATAAAACTTTGTGGAAAACTGAATATAAAACTAAAAAAAAGAAAAAGTCTTGAAGAATACTGTTGTTCTTAACAAAATACACACAAGAGAATTTAAACAGAATTTTCGTTGAAATAGGAGATAGAAGGAGGACCTTTGCAAGGAGCAATTAACTTATCTATAGTCTCATGCGAGATACTACTCCAGCTTTGCTCCAATGCATTCCACATGTCCTGCTGTGAAGATGGACACGGTACTGACCCAAACGTATCTATCGAGCTCTTCCCACAAAAGCTCCTTTTAGCCGTGTGATTCCGGCTTAGAATACAATCACCCTGGTACTGATGGTGTCGTAAGAGGCAACTAAAGTACGTGTGGGAGAGTCACGTTGTCAGTAATGGCAAAACCATGGGCAGACTCGACCAGATTTTTACCAGCCCCGGCATTTGAAACCGGCGTTAAGTAGTGGCTTTGGCCACTGCGTTTCGCATTAGGTAACGCCAGGCCCCGGTGCCCACCCACCTTAAAAGACGGCAACTCTGGAGTTACACGGGGCCGTGGGCGACGGTGATCATTTACCATCAAGTGACTCTCGTTTGCCGTCTTTCCCATAAAAAAAAGTTCCTAGGCATTAAGATTGGGGCTTAGAGGTGGCGAGATCATATTTTCTAATATTTTTTCCGACTGTATTCTGTCTAAATAGATAATTTCGAACTATGTTTCGGACCATTGTCTTGTTGGAAAATAAATCCTGGGCCGATTGACCTTAGTCCGGAGGAAATGGAGTCTTTCTCCTAAATTTCCTTATATTGCTCCTTTTTCATTATGCCTTTGATTTGGACTAGATTTCCAATTCCGCGAGAGCGAGAGAAACAACCACAGACCATAACTGATCAGTCACCTTGCTTGACAGTCGGCACTATACACTGCGGCATCATCTTTTATACGGCGGAGTGTCGGAGGAAAATTATCCTTTTTGACCCAAATTTTACTACCAATATTTTCTAAAATATTTAATGATGACAAAAATTTTGATAAGTGGTCTCAAACTTTTGACCGGTATTGTATATAGCAACTGGTTTAAAAGTTAAAATTTAACTTAGCTCCACCTCAAAATGTCGAATCACGATGACTTCCACAATTATTGGAAATAAAATAAAATTATAAATCATTTTTTGAGCTTCACGCCGACTTCCGCATTAGGGTAGACAGAGGGAACCTGGGAACCTAGTGTTTCAACACTCATTCCTCGCGCATCACTCAATTTTCGAAACATGATAAGTGACATCAATATTCTTTACTAAAGTAAGGTAAATTAAAATGAACGAGCCAGTTTGTGGGTTTAACCCTGGGAAATGAAATATTTGATATTTTCATTTCTTCGCGTTGTACCGAGGCAAAACGTGGTGTTCAGTTACGCCATTTAGCACACAATATCTGGAGAAATTGGTGGAAAATTGAGAACAGAAGTGTTTTCATGGGAACGCGGTGTTCTTGTATTATCGACTTATGGGTTTAAGACAAGCGACCCGCCCGCGGCTTCGCCCGCTTGAATTACTCTATTTTATACAGTAAACGCAAACTTTTAAGTTGTTCATTTGAAAGTTTAATATTTATACGTTGAAAAGTAAACGTTTAGAAAAATAATAAACATTTTGTAGAAATTTTACTAAACTAAAAACTTTAAGTTGACGTCACGTCACTCAGCGTCACGCTGTATCCCGCATATGGCAGGGTAGGCAGAGGGAACTTGGGAACCTACTGTTATGATACTCCGTTCCTCTTCCGTTCTCCACTTTCCGCCCAATTTGAGGCGTCGCGTGTTGAATGGCGGAACTCAACGCCGAAAACTGAGGTAACTTTTTTATTTACTAGCCGGTTTAAATAAGACTGGGAAGGTTGCTAAAATATTAAATAACTGCAAACTGCATTTATTCTGGTTAGTCGTTTCTGAGATTAGCGATTACGAAGGCACAGACAAAAAAATTAACAATCGCTATTTCGGGCCCTTTTACATATATAAGATGTTATTAAATACATCTTCCATGTACAGACAGTGATCAGTTACAGATTTATTATAAGTATAGGTACGTATAATTAAATTTCAACATATCTCCAGTTCGTTTAGACAAAACACGGCGTTTAATTCCGACAAACATACGATGTCCTTAAAAGTGAAAGGGGTTCACATTTAATTAACTAAGTATCTGCTATGAAGGTTAAAATAAAACATTTTTCTAATATTATTTATTATTTAATATTTTTTTATATTTTAGAAATATTACAATAAGTTAAAATGTTGATGACAAAATTAGCTACTTCGTCACATTCACGCTATATGTTAGAGCAGGGAAGGTACAGGGAACATGGGAACCTAGCCCCAGGTTCCCTGTACCTACACGCTAAAAAAAATAGCCAGAGATAGATAATAGCCCCATAATATTAACGTTTAACAAAACATGGATACTAAAAAATGGTCCCATCAGTGTGTCCTAAGGTTAATTAATTTTATTTATATGTATACATACTAAAATTAAATATTTTAAAACATTTATATTTGTATTTTTTTCTTCACGCTGTATCCCGCACACGGCGGAGTAGGCAGAGGGAACCTGAGAACCTAGTGTTGAGACACTCCGTTTCATTAGTTATATTTCGCCGAATTAGAGGCATTGCGAGTTGAGTGGCGAAACTTAACCCCGCGGTTTTGCCTTCGCCAGAGCGAAGGAACGTAAATGTGACATATTTCATTTCCTCGAGTGAGGGGATCGAACCCACAACGTTTCGTTCACACGCTTGTGCCGCTGCGATTATTATTATTATTTTTTTGCTTCACGCTGTATCCCGCACTAGGCAGGGTAGGCAGAAGGAACTCGGGAACCTAGTGTAAAGACACTCCGTTCCGCTTCTGTTCCCCACTTTCCGCCGAATTTGAGGCATTGCGTGTTGAGTGGCGGAACTCAACGCCGCGCCTTTGCCTTATTACCAGAGCGAAGAAATGAAACATTAAATATTTAAATTGAAAATATTATATATATATATATATATATATAAATATATATATATATATATATATATATATATATATATATATATATATATATATATATATATATATATATATATATGTATATGTATATGTATATGTATATATATATATATATATATATATATATATATATATATATATATATATATATATATATATATATATATATATATATATATATGTATATATATATATATATATATATATATATATATATATATATATATATATATATATATATATATATATGTATATATATATATATATATATATATATATATATATATATATATATATATATATATATATATATATATATATATATATATATATATATATTCCTCTAATGGGGATCGAACCCAGAACCTGTCGGTTACAATCACACTCTTGTGCCGCTGCGCCACGACAGGCGATTATTAAATAAATTTATTTATATATGATAAAAAAACTATACTATTATTATATTGTAAGGTCGTGGCGCAGCGGCACAAGAGTGTGACTGTAACCGACAGGTTCTGGGTTCGATCCCCAGTCGAGGAAATGAAATATTTAATATTTTGAATTTAAATATTTAATTTCAAAATATTCATTTCTTCGCTCTGGCTTCGTTGAGTTACGCCACACAAACAACAAAGCCTCAAATTTCTCTCTATCTTAACACTATGTTCCCAAACGCCATCCGCCTATCCTGCACTATGCGGGATACAGCGTGAAACTCTACTAGACATTACGGTTCATTGATAATGGAGGTTGTAGCGGGTTCGATTAATATATTGGTCTTCTGCCGCCCTGGTCTCTGGGCGGGTATGGCGATGTCATGTTGTTTCTCCAGATGTTTCTTCCAATGACATCGTCTCGTGAAACTGGAATGACATATGTCACAGGAGAAACTGGAAGAAATAATTATACATACATACATACATAGCTTCACGCTGTATCCCGCACATAGCAGGGTAGGCGGAGGGAACTTGGGAACCTGGTGTTAAGACACTCCGTTCCACTTCCGTTCCCCACTTTCCGCCGAATTTGAGGCATTGCGTGTTGAGTGGCGGAACTCAACGCCGCGCTATGCCCTATCACCAGAGGGAAGAAAAGAATACATTAAATATTTAATTTGAAAATATTCAAAATGTAATTTCTTTAAAATATTTTAATTATAATAAAAAAAAAAAATCTTGTTTTCGTTCAGATTTGTCGGCTGAAAACGCGACAGGTCGTATGTTCGACTCCAAATCGAGGCAATAAAATATTACTTAGTTAAACACGTATGAAAAATTTGAACGGGATTTGAACTCGCTATTTATTTTCAAATTTATTTTCAATTTAAATATTTAAAGTTTTAATTTCTTCGTTCTGGTACAAGGCAAAACGCGGCGTTGAGTTCCGCCACTCAACACGCAATGCCTCAAATTCTGCGAAAACTGGGGATCGGAAGTGGAACGGAGTGTCTTAACACTAGGTTCCCAAGTTTCCTCTGCCTACCCTGCCGTGTGCGGGATACAGCGTGAAGCTGAGAGAGAGAGAAAAAAAGAATTTCAGTATGTACTATACAATCGCTATCACCAATAAGGCTACACGTTCATATCCCAGGTCAAAATTAATAAGTAATTTATAAAAAAAATTTTGTTTTTTTTCAAGGTTCCTGCATGTTGTGGGGAACCTAGGGAACCTAGTGTTAAGACTCCACTTTACAATAAATTTTAAGGCATTGCCTGTCGAACAACGTAACTCAAAACCGTGCTTCGTCTTATTACTAGTAAGAGGAAATAAAAATATTAACTGATTCATTTAACTTGTGGTGATCGAACAAGGCAAAGCGCGGCGTTGAGTTCCGCCACTCAACACGCAATGGCAACAACTAGGCGGAAAGTGACGAACTGAAGTGGGACGGAGTGTTTTAACACTAGGTTCCCAAGTGCCCTCCGCCTACCCTGCCATGTGCGGGATACAGCGTGAAGCTGAATATTTTGGAAAAAGCAAAAAAAAAAAATACTTACAAAACAAACAAACGGACCATTTAACATATCTATTCAGTTACAAAAGGATGAAAATATTAAATAAATACGCGGCTTCGCCCGCTTGAATTACATCATGTCATTAACTACTCTCTTGTTCTAATAACATTATCACTTTTAAGACAATATCTATACGTTGAAAACTGAAATTCCAGCTAATGAGGCCTGTCGTGGCGCAGCGGCACAAGCGTGTGACTGTAACCGACAGGTTCTGGGTTCGATCCCCAGAATTTTTTTTTTATCCCGCACGAGGCAGCGTAGGCAGAGGGAACCCGGGAACTTCGTGTTACGACACTCCGTTCCACTTCCATTCCTGACTTTCCGCCGAATTTGAGGCATTGCGTGTTGAGCGGCGGAACTCAACGCTGCGCTTTGCCTTATTACCAGAGCGTAGAAATGTAACATGAAATATTTAAATTGAAAATATTAAATATTTCATTTCCTCGAGTGTGTATCGAACCCACAACCTGTCAGTTACAGTCACACGCTCGTGCCGCTGCCTCAACATTTACACAATACATATATTCAGAAAATCCAAACTAAATTAAAAAAAAAAAAAAAAAAAAAACATACTATTTACCACAAATATACAAAAGTATCAACCAACTAATAACACACGCCGGAATCGAACCTACAACAACAACAACAACAACAACAACAACAAAACATCATCACACCAAAACAAACCCACGGTACACAGGTTCAAATCCAGCAAAGTTAAAACTAAAAAAAAAAAAAACGTGTCCATAGAAACGTACCGTTTGACGCAGTTGTGGGAGTCCACGTGCCTGTTCAGTTTGGTCCGGTCGTAGAAGGTGAGGTCGCAGAGGGCGCAGTGGAAGCGTTTCAAGCGCTGGTGCTGGCGACGCTCGTGGTCGTGCAGGTTCGATACCGTCGTGAATGATGACGGACATTTTGTGCATTTGTACTTTTTTATACCTGGAAATAATTGTATATATATATACTCTCTCTCTCTGTCCCTCTCTCTCTATCTCTTAGCTTCACGCTGTATCCCGCACATGGCAGGTTATGCACTTCCGTTCCCTACTTTCCGCCGAATTCGAGGCATTGCGTGTTGCATGGCGGAACTCAACGCCGCGTTTTGCCTTGCACCAGAGCGAAGAAATGAAAACATTGAATATTTAAATTGAAAATATAGAGCGTATATATATACGCTCGAGGATATGATATATTTTATAATGGTGGTTCGTCTGCGGCTTCGCCCGCTTGTGTTAATCTTGTTAAATATTTTTTTATATATGGTAAACTGTTTCAGAGATTAACACGCACAAACGCACAGACAAACAGATATTATATATATATTTTTAATATGTCTTCCATTTAATTAGTTAGTTAGGACAGTTACAATTTTATTATAAGTATATATTTAAATAATTCCAGGCTGGCAACAAGACAAGGCGCGGCGTTGAGCCCCACCACTTAACATACGATGTCGCAAATTTGGCGGAACCTGGGAATCCTTAACACTAGGTTCCCATGTTCCCTCTGGCTACCCTGCCATTTACTGAATACACCGTAAAGCTTTAAAAATATATAATACAATACATATTAATATCAAAGAAATAGGCAAACTAAAAATAAATATAAGAAAACGACACATTTTTTATAAAATCACGCGTTATCACGCATTATCACGCATATACTATTTATAGGTATAGAGCGATATTTAGCGTTAAAACACTCCGTTTCCCACCGATATTTAAAAAAAAAAACGTTCAGTGGCGGAGATCAACGCCGTAAAACAAATAATACTACACCAAACACACAATCACACGATAACTACATCCAACAAAAACTTTAATTATTCTCACTCACTTACATAGCTTCACGCTGTAACCCGCACGCTGTATCACGCACGGCAGGCTAGGCATAGGAAACTTGGGAACCTAGTGTTAAGACACTCCGTTCCTCACTTTCTGCCGAATTCGAGGCATTGCGTGTTGAGTGGCGGAACTCAACGCCGCGTTTTGCCTAACTTTAATTGTTCACTATATAAAAAAAAATCACCTTAAAAAATCGAACCTGCACATACCTAAGTGTATCCTGAGGTGTTTCTCCAAATCGCTCTTAGTTGAACAGCTATAGTCACAGTGTGCGCAAGAGTATCGCGGAGGCATGTGCGATTTGACATGGGTATAATGGGAACCCCGGTACGAAAACGTTTTGCCGCATATCTGTTGACAAAGAACGGTCAAGTGCGAATCGGGTTCCCAAGGTTCCGTAGCAGATCAACGGGAAGTATAGTTAAGTATGCTTCCACGTGTGGTATAATGAGAACCTCGGTAGGAAAACGTTTTGCCGTATATCTGTTGATAAAGAACGGTCAAGTGCGAATCGGGTTCCCAAGGTTCCGTAGCAGATCAACGGGAAGTAAAGTTAAGTATACTGCCCACGCGTTCTCGAGATATATTCTATAGGTCATTCATGAGAACAGTTCACCAATTATGATGTAATATGAGATGGCGGTGGTTGCCAGTTCGATCCCGTGAAGGCAAAAACAAATTCAAGGCTTCTTTTAGAGCCCACTAGAGTTCCCTCTGCCTAACCTGCCTTGTGCGGGATGCGCCGTGAAACAAAAAAAACCGGCTATTATTAAGAGGAAAACTTAAAGCCTGTAGGCCTGTAGTGGCGCAGCGGCACAAGCGTGTGACTGCAAACGATAGGTAGTGGGTTCGATACACACTCGAGGAAATGAAAAATATTTCGTACTTTCAATTTCAATATATCATATTCACATTTCTTCTCTCCAGCAACAAGGGAGAGTGCGGCGTTGAGTTGCGCCACGTAGATAGTAGTTTGTAGATTCAAATTTGGCGGCGAGGAACGGAAGTGAAATGGAGTGTCTTAGCACTAGGTTCCCAAGTACCCTCTGCCTAACCAGTCATGTGCGGGATACAGCGTGAAGCTGAGTGAAAACATAAATCCGCAGTTTTCACGCTCTCACCTACAATACTATTATTAAATTTTTTAAGATATAATACTAATTAATATATAAAAAAAAAGACAATATTTCCCGTTCAATATTGTAGTGACTGTAAACGACAGGTTGTGGGTACAAACCCGACTTGAAGAAATGAAATATTTCATATCTTCAATCTTCAATACTTTAATTTCTTCGCTCTAGTAACAAGGCAAAAGCGCGGCGTTAAGTTCCGCCGAACATGCAATGCCTCAAATTCGGCAGAAACTGGGAAACTAAACGGAGTGTCTTAACACAAGGTACCCTAGCCCCCAGCCTACCCTACATTGTGCGGGATACAGCGTGAAACTGACAGAGAGAGAGAGAGAGAGAAAGAAAAAGAGCGATACATTAATTTCTTCGCTCTAGTAACAAGGCAAAAGCGCGGCGTTAAGTTCCGCCGAACATGCAATGCCTCAAATTCAGCAGAAACTGGGAAACTAACGGAGTGTCTTAACACAAGGTTCCCTAGCCCCCAGCTTACCCTGCTTTGCGCGGGATACAGCGTGAAGCTGACAGAGAGAGAGAAAAAAAGAGAAAGAGAGAGATATTTCCCATACTTCACATATCCAGCTTATATTCTCCGCATGAAACAATTTTCTATGTTCATCAGACTCTTGTTTAGTTGAAAACTTCAGTCCGCATGATTCACAAGTTAACCTGGTAAACTTGTACTTCCTAGTTCTAGGCGGGTTTTTCTTTTTGTATGGCCCCCGTTTGTTTCTCTTACTTATTTCTTGCTGTTTCCTGTCATATTAAAAAAAAAAATGGAATTTTATTAAAGTGATGGCCTGTCGTGGCGCAGCGGCACAAGCGTGTGATTGTAAACGACAGGTTGTCGGTTCGATCCACGCTCGAGGAATTGAAATATTTAATATTTTTAAATTAAATATTAAATGTTTTCATTTCTTCGTTCTGGTAACAAGGCAAAGCATGGCGTTGAGTACCTAAAATTCTGTGGGGAACAGAAGTGGAATGGAGTGTCTTAACACTCTGTTCTCAAGTTCACTCCATCTAACCTGCCAAATGCTGGATACAGTGTTTGTCTGACAGAATAAAATAATTAAAGTTTAATAATAAGTTTATTTAATTCATAATAAAATTATTAACATTTGTGAGTTCAATTGTTAATCGTGGAAATATAATAATTTTGGTAACAGGGCACAGCACGGTATTGAGTTGAGTGTCTTAATGGGAACAAAGTGACTTAACATTGGGTTTCCAAGTATCCTCTGCCTTCTCTGTCACATTTGGGGGGATAATTAAATATTTTAAGTAACATACTGTATCTATATAGAAGAAAGGCAGAGGGAACCAGAGAACCTAATGTTAAGTAAGTAAGAGTAACTGTTTCGGTATTGGTGCGGAGCTGCGGAACTTAACAAATGTACTGACATTTGTTTAACAGAGTAATAAATGAAAATGATTCCACTTTATGAAAATATATAAAAGAAATAACGTAGCAGGATTTGAACCTGTATCCAACCACTTAGCCACATATTCTCATCAAGCCATGTCAATATACATATAGACATGTGTCAAAATATTTAAGTTGTTAACACTCTAGATGGGTAGCATTAAAATTTATTATATTAAATAAAAAAAAAAAGCAAAAGTTCAATTTATACATTTAAAAATGTATAAATAATTATCTTTCCCTTTTTGAGGCCTGTCGTGGCGCAACACGACAAGCGTGTAACTGTAACCGGCAGGTTCTGGGCTCGATCCCCAGTCGAGGAAATGAAATATTTAATATTTTCAATTTAAATATTTAATGTTTCATTTCTTCGCTCTGGTAATAAGGCAAAGCGCGGCGTTGAGTTCCGCCACTCAAATTCGGCGGAAAGTGGGGAACGGAGTGTCCTAACACTAGGTTCCCGGGTTCCCTCTACCTACCCTGCCTCGTGCGGGATACAGCGTGAAGCTAAGTCAGTTTGAACACCACTCGTGGAAATGAAATATTTCATATTTTCTATTTAAATATTTTATGTTTTCATTAATTCTTTTTGGTAACAGTGCAAAGTGTGACGTTGATTTCCAAAAAAGAAAGTGGGGAATAGTATGGAGTGTCCTAATATTAATTTAAGCCGTGTTATTCCGGCTCAGAATGGGGATCACCCTGGTACTAATGGTGTCGTAAGAGGCGACTAAACTATGTGTGTGAGAGTCACACTGTCAGCAATGGCAACATGCATGGGCAGACTCGACCGAACTATTACCCCCCCTTAGGTATTTAAAACCGGCTTAAAGTAGCAGCTTTGGCCACTGCAAAACAATAATTCTATGGAATTATCTTTGGGCAGTGGAAATTTGTATAAATCACCCTACACAATTAACAACATAAGCTCTAATGAAAAATTTCAAAGTTGCTCAATGAGACTGCATGGCTTAGTGGTCAGAGCCCTTGGACAGTTTCCAAGAGGAGCAGGTTCAATCATTTATTATATGTAATGGAAATTAGTACTTACCCCTTATTTATTGTAACTTTTCTTGGCTTTAAATATATATCAGACTTTTGTTCCACATTTTCTTTTAAAACATCCTTGTCTGCGTCACATTTTACACTCAAATTGTAATCATCATAAATATAACTCTTTTCATCATCACAAAATTCAGTTTTAATAGTATCCAAAAGATTTTGGAGGGTCTCTTCGGTAGTTAGGCATAATAATTTAAATTGGTGTGCCGTAGATAAATTATCTGTACATGTTTTACATATTTGTGTGGGCAGATCGTCTGTTTGTTTGAGCTGAAAATAAAAAAAAAATACTCTCAGCTTAACGCTGTGTAAATATTTTTTTTTCCAGCTTCACGCTGTATCCCGCACTAGGCAGGGTAAGCAGAGGGAACGGAAGTGGGACCTAGTGTTATGACACTCCGTTCCACTTCCTTTCCCCACTTTCCGCCGAATTTGAGGCATTGCGTGTTGAGGGGCGGAACTCAACGCCGCGCTTTGCCTTATTACCAGAGCAAAGAAATGAAACATTAAATATTTTAAATTGAAAATAAGTAAATATTTAATATTTTCAAATTAAATTTTTAATATTTTCATTTCTTAACTCTGGTGACAAGGTAAAGTGTGGCGTCCAGTTCCACCACTCTACACACAATATCTTTAATTTGGTGGAAAGTGGGGAACGAAAGAGAGCTGGAGTGTCTTATCACTAGGTTCCCAAGTTCCCTCTGCCTATGCTGCCATGTGCGGGATACAGCGTGAAGCTGAATGAGTGAGTGAATTATTGTACACAATATACTAACATGCTGAGCATGGGCATATCTAGAAATATATTCAAGGGGACTGGACTTTAAGTTTTAACATATCTGATTGTGTAAAGATCTTTTATATTATTCAGATAGGCACAAGACTATTTTGGGGTGGACACAGCCCACCCGGCCTTCATTCTTCCTATACCCATAAGACTGAATACTGATGATACTGGAGGATGATCACTTAAAAGAGAATTCTTCACAAAGCTTCTATGGAGAAGTTGATGATTGTGGACGAAGAAAATTAAAGAAAGACCACAGGCGTTTTCTCTGGCTACGCTTATAGAGATAAAAAAAGAAAAAGAAATAAATAAATAAGAATTAAAGTAAGAAATTTACCAAGATTCCAGTACAAAATTCGATATTATTTACTAAATTACTATTGCTTTCAGTAAATATTGGATCCATATCAACATTTGTAGTCAAACAAAGTCTGCACATTGTTTTCATATTAAAAGTTAAGCCCATAACACTTGTTGAGTTCATTTTGTTTGTGACATTATAGTAATATGTTTCTATGTATACAAAAAAAATCTTTATATATGTGTATAAGTAATATGTAAAAATAGATATATTAATTGTTATCTAAATATACTTTTAAATAGGATATTTTTATTTTATGGCATGATTTAAAATAGGATATTGCTAGTAAGATTTAGGACAAATTTTCAGTTTTTATGTCAACTTGACAATGACGTAGGCACTGTCATTGCTATTTTGACAAGAGATTCATGTTAACCATAGAATAATATTATAATAATTGTATTTATAGTATAAAATATATCAATTTAACTATAAGAAAGAGTAAATAAAATACAAAAATTATTTATTCACATGTTTCTGTACCGATTTCAAATATTCCTTCAAATATGTCAATTGTATATCTTACACTATATTTATTCTATAACGCTATAGTGTAAAATGGCGCCGAATGATTTGACAACTGACACGCTAATAAATTTGATAAGGGCACCTACAAACTGCGAAATAAAGTAATGATTTTTTCTGGGGAACTAATTTCTTGAGCTGATATTTTAATTTTTGAGATGTTATTAAGAGCAGTTAAAGAACATATTAAGTAATTAATTATGTCTTTGATTTTCGCGATTGTTACACATTTTAAATGAAACACTGTTAACCGGATTAATCGTGTAGGTATATTTTTGTTAAACATGTTTAATGAAATGTTTCGAACATTTTGCAGTAGTATGGGTCACGGGTAGTCTACCTGATTAATCCGGTTAAAAGTGTTTCATTTAAAATATTAAGCAATTATTTAATTGAATGACAGTTGATTAATTATTGCTAGTCGGTATTATTATCATGCAATATCAATTCTAAACATTATTGAGCAGCCCAATAACTAAATGAGCGGTAAAAATTATGGAATGAGCGGTTCGATAAATAGTTCGGCAGGTCATAACGAGCGTATGAACCGAAATTCATTGAAAAGAGAGGTAAATGTTCGTTAGTTGGGCAAAGATTATTAGCGTGGATGGCGGAAACGACCAATCAGAGGGTTGGTTAGGTTAGGTTAGTTAATTTATTTCTAATCACGAATTAAATTCCTATTATTATACAATTTGTTTAATTTAATTTCTTCAGTCAACGCAAAAGTAATTTAATTTTTCATTATTATTTAAGAATTGTTTTTTTTATTATTATTTTACCACCTCATTGTTTACATAAATCAAAATTCGCAATAAATAAAATATCTTGATATGAGGCCTGTCGTGGCGCAGCGGCACAAACGTGTGACTGTAATCGATGGGTTGTGGGTTCGATCTCCACTCAAGGAAATGAAATATTTAATATTTTCAATTTAAATACTTAATGTTTTTATTTCTTCTGGTACACGGCAAAATGCGGCGTTAAGTTCCGCCACTCAACACGCTATGCCTCAAAATTTGGCGGAAAGTGGGAAACGGAAGTGGAACGGAGTGTCTTAACACTAGGTTCCCAAGTTCCCTCTGCCTACCCTGCCATGTGTGGGATACAGCGTGAAGCTTAATAAAATATCCTTAATCTAAATATAAGAAGAGGTTTATAAAATATCATATAAAATTTAATTACATAGATTATTTTATAAAATATTGTGCAAGAAAGACGAAATATGAATAAATCATTCCCTGAATGGGAATAGATCTCACTGCCGTCGAGCTCACATTTCAACATTGAGGCATTACGCGATGACAGTCTCGACCAGAAATAGTCAATAATATAAAAAACGTGGAGACGTAAATAAATTGAAACACATTATAATCGTAAATATATCATATATTTTATTTACTACAACATTTTAGTTATACAATTTTAGTACATTTATTTATTATTTTGTTTGCCCTAAACATTTTACTACTTAAATTTAATTTAATATATTTGGTTCAATTGAAAGTTTCATTAATATAACATTTAGTAATTTCAAATAAACAAACAAACATAAATAATAATTAATAAAAAAAATACATCAAATTTTTACAATTTTTTCTAAACATAAACAACAAAATTATTAATTCCAAAAATTCCCTCCATAGTTTGTAAATGACCTAAACCGCAAATGTCAAACTAAGATCGCCTCCACTACATAGTCGTTCGCTCAAAACCGCCGGATATACTGTATTCGAGTTAAATATAACAAAAATTACACTAAAAACAACTGTGGACCCATCAAAGAACATATTACAGTAAGTAATTGTTACAATAAAACATTTATAGGTTATGCGCTAATACCTTAATCGCTTTTATCAGTATTGGACCATAATAATAATTTATTGTGATTATCTTGCATTTCAAATTATATGTTTAATATACCGTTAATTTGTCGGTCGTTGCACGCGATGTTAGTAGATGTGGATATTGGTTTGATTTCTTATTAGGAATTCTTTCTGCCTATGCTGTATAAGATTTTTAGTTTTCATAGCAATTTTAAGTTTTAAAGTTTCTAATATTATAAGATTAATATTTATGATATAATTTGAATATATATTAATAATTACATTTGTAATTACTACGATGAACAAACACATATTTCTTTATTTTTAAAATATAGATTCCTAGATCATTATACCTTAGATTGAAAAAATATATATATTTATTTTAATCAAAGTTTTATAAAATGTTATATATTTTGAATTCTATTAAAATGTAAAAAGTCTAGATGAAAACAACTTTTTAAACAATTGAGTATTTTAATGTCTATCTTTTATTATCTTGTCCTCCAGGAGTGCTCATGCTTTTTACATAAACAATTTTTGCTCACACTGTATCCTGTATATAGCTGGTTAGGCAAGGGAACCTGGGAACCTATTGGGTACTTACCATTCGGATTGGACTACCATTCTCCATTTTCAGCAAAGTCTTAAGGCTTTGTGTATTGACTGATGCTACTCAATGTTGGACTTTGTCCTGGTACAAGACCAAAGAAATGAAAATGTAGAATATCTATTACCCTAAATGTGAATCAAGCTATGCTACAAGATTCACTTATACAGTAGCATCCTTGTACCACTGCGCTATGACTGCTGTAACTCTGCAAAAAATATACTCTGTACATAGATAGATAATGAAGTAATGAACAAAGAACTTCTAGTTTTTTATTAAAATTAAATACATTAATATATGGTAGGAAATATAAAAGAAAAATAACAATAAATATTATATGTATTTAATATATAACTACTTCTTTGCATACTAAGGAAAACAACAAGTATGGGTATTTTCATATATATAATACTTACAAGGTGAGGATAATTATTAGTTTATTTGTGCCTTCAAATGTCTTATTTTTGTGGTGATTGTGGCTCAGTGGGACTGCGTCTGAATGTAAATGAATGATGTGGGTTTGTTCCCAGCTCAGGAATATATATTACATAAATTATGATTATTTTCCCATTGGTGTCATAGTGCGGTGTTAAGTACCACCGTTAAAATAAAACTGCATTGACTAAAAAGTGTCTTATCATTCTGTACAGTCTGAAATAAACATGAGTAGTCTCTAGATTAGAAATAAATTTAAAAAATCTTCTAAACAACGAAATCGTAAATAATTTATTTCAATTTAAAAAATATATAAAGGCTGGCTGTGGTGCTTATAAATGAAATTCAAATGGTTTGTCTGTGATCGCAAAATAACTGTATCTTTTGTAGTGGTTATAGATATTTACAAGAACGTAGAACAAAACTGAACATTATAATATTTTGTCTGTTTGCCTAAGCTGATCTCCGGAACTAATGAACTGATTTTTATCGAGGCTTTCACTGAAAGATAAAAAAATTACTTACAAATATAAAATAATACAAAACATTTTATAATTGTGTATATATATATATATTTATTTAGAAATTTAGAATTAGTTTTGTATAAATTTGTTAAAAATGTTATATACATATATAGTTCAAGCGGGTAAAGCCACGTAAAAGCTGCTAGTTTTCAACAAAAGTGTTTGACTTTGGCAATATAAATGATATCATACTCATCTTCACACTGTATCCCGCATATGGCAGAGTAGACAAAAAGAACTTGGAAACCTAATGTTAAGATACTCCGTTGCACTTCCGTTCCCCACTTTCCAAATTTTGAGGCATAGCATGTTGAGTGGCGGAACTCAATGCCATGTTTTGCCTTGTATCAGAGCGAAGAAATGAAACCATTAAATATTTAAATTGAAAATATTAAATATTTCATTTCCTCGAGTGTGTATCAAACTCACAACACATCGGTTACAGTCACACGCTTGTGCCGCTGCGCCACGACAGACCTCAGGATATTATATTATGAGAATATTTATTTGCTCATATTCAATTGTTCTAATGGATTATGTATACAATACAATTTATAATTATGTATTATATTATTAATGCCAAGTTCTCTTTCGTAAAAACACGTAATTGTTTTTTTTTTTTTTTTTTGTTTAAATAAATTAAACATTGGTTAGGTATTTTGATTCTCAATAAATTTAGTCTGTTGTTTTAAAATTATTTTTTAAATTTACATATTTTGAAACATACACCGTGTCGATTTAAAGTTGAGCGGCGGAGTTAAACGCTGTATTGTGTCATTCCGCTATGGGTGAATGGGAATCTATTTATATATTTAATTTTATTTGGTAACTACATTTTTGTTCATGTCACCAATCGTGGCGTGGCGTAGTGGCTATGCCTCCATAATTAAGGCTAAATGGGGTACAGATGAGCCTTAATGGGGACAGAGAGTCTTATCACTAGATCACCAAGTAGAAGTTTTTGTTTCAGCCCCATAGATTTAGAACATGTTGGTAACAGGTCAAGAAAGCTTATACGGGATTCGTTAGTCAACTTATTAAGTCTTCTATAATTGCATCGTTCTTCTCCACTTTCCGTCCAATGTCTCGAACATTGCGTGTTGAGTGGTGACATTAGCTCCGCATCGTGTCTTTTACTGGGCAGTGAAATAAGAATTGCCTCAAGTGGGAATCGAACCGAAAATTATCGCTCGATCAGCTTATATGTCACTGCGTCACAATAACTTATTACAATATTAATTACGTAAGTATTTAAATTTTAATCGCTACAGCTGTAGACAAGGTCAGAATATTATTATGTAAATTCATCTACATTCATTCTACATCTATAAGGTTGTAGAATATATATGGAAAAAGACGCTAACCTCAAAAATAAATATATATATATATATATATATATATATATATATATATATATATATATATATATATATATATATATATATATATATATATATATATATATATATATATATATATATATATATATATATATATATATATATATATATATATATATATATAAATTGTATAAAGTAGCGGGATTTGAACTGGCGTCTCTTGGATACCGTCCAAGCGTTCTGGACACTAAGCCATACGTTAAATTACGTCAAACTTACAATGTTTTTGATTAGATACATCGAGTTATAGGGCAAAGGCTCTGTTACGTCATTTTAATCGTTTCTATCCGCCCCACGGTCTCGGCGGTCACATATTAAACTAGCGACATGCCCGCGGCTTCGCTTGTTTTAATTACACTATTACTCAAATATTTTTATTTTTCTACGTTTTAGACGATATATATATATATATATATATATATATATATATATATATATATATATATATATATATATATATATATATATATATATATATATATATATATATATATATATATATATATATATATATATATATATATATATATATATATATAATATATATATATATATATATATATATATATATATATATATATATATATATATATATATATATATATATATATGTATATATATATATATATCTATCTATAAAAAAAATCCAAAACCACAACTGTCCACGACCGCCATTGGGCTACTGAGGCTTTTTATTGAAGACTTATTTATGTATGTTATAAAACTCATCATGGTCGATACTACACCTTGTATTTAATTGATAATATATGCAGTTTTCTTTTTAACTTCACGCTGTTTCCCGCTCGAGGCAGGGTAGGCAGAGGGAACCCGGGAACCTAGTGTTAAGACACTCCGGTCCGCATTTTCCGCCGAATTTGAGGCATTGCGTGTTGAGTGTCGGAACTCGACGCCGCGCTTAGCCTTATTACCATATATACAGTAGGAAAAACAATTTCAGCAATTTTGTCGATCCAAATATTTTAAAATAATGTAATTTCTTTATTTATTATTCGAATTAAATAAAACAAAGACCTAATGTTATGGGGAAAAGTGAATTTAAATCTGGTTAACTGTTTTGAAGAATAGCGCATACAAACGCACAGACAAAATATATAAAAAAAAATCACTATTTTGTGCCCTATTAGATTAATAAACGTCCCATATAAAATGTTATTTAATATATTATCAACGTACAGACAGATTTATTATAAATATATATAACTAAGAACCGTCGCGATGAACAAGGCTGTTGATTAAAAAGTACTGCATTCAATACGGTTCATTCGTTCAGAAGCTCCAGTGCCATAGACAGAAACACGGACATGTCAAACGTTGAACACCCCCTTTATCGGTTGATAAAAATATATAAAATTAGTAAGACCTGTCGTGGCGCAGGGGCGACAAACGACAGATTGTGGGTTCGATGCCCACTCGAAGAAATGAAATATTTAATATTTTCAAATTATATATTAAATGCTTTTACCTTTCTACGTTCTAGTAACAAGGCAATGCGCGGCGTTGCGTTATGCCACTCGCAGAGTGTCTTAACACTAGGTTCCCAAGTTCCCTCCGTCTAATCTCCCATGTGCGGGATACAGCGTGAAGCTGAGGGAGTGAAACTCAAATTTGTGCAATCATCTGCAGCGTACAGTATCTGTGGAAGGTCGCGGGTTCGCGTCTCTTCCGCGATATCAGAGGACGTTGTGTCATTGAATCGACATTGGCAAGGTCGAGCCTATCTCAGGTCGGAAGGCCATAAGAAAATATATTTATATATATATAGCCTATTAAGCAGTCTCAGGGGACTTGTTGATTAGTATTACGTACTATTTGTGGTACTTAACACGTGAGTAGCGGAGTTTAACGCCGCGCTTTGCCTCGTTATTGGAAGGAATAAATAAAAATGATAATTGAATATTTAATTTTGTCGAGTGGGAATTGGACCCATAATCTGCAGTTTACAATATCACGCTTAAATTTAAAAAGGGTATAAAAATTTTGAACGAAGCAGGATTTGAACCCGCGCCTCTGGAATACCGTTCCAGAATAAAATAAAACTATGAACTCCTTAGATTATTCAAATTTTTTTTAAGGGCCTGTCTCAAGCGTGTGCCTGTAAACGCTAAAGGTTGTGGGTTCGATGTCCACTCGAGGGAATTAATATCTTCACGCTGTTTCCCGCACATGGTAGTGTAGGCAGAGGGAACTTGGGAACCCAGCGTTAAGACACTGTTACGCATTCGTTCCGCACTTCCCGCCGAAGTTGTGACATTGAGTATTGAGTGGCGGAACTCAACGCCGCGCTTTGCCTTGTTACCTGAGCGAAGAACTCAAAATATTACATATTTAATTTGAAAATACTTTATTTCTTCAAGTGGGAATCGAACCTACAACCTGTCGTTTACAGTCACACGCTTGTGCCGCTGCGCCACGACAGGAAATTAAATATTTAATATTTTCATTTCTTTACACAAATCAACCAATTCGTAGAACGGAGTTTCTTAACACTAGGTTCCCAACGTCCCTCTGCTTACCCCCTACACTGTGCTGGATACAGCATGAAGTTAATTTTTTTTTTACCCGACTGCAAAGGAAGTGATATGTTTTTCTCGCGTACTATGCTAAATATACTCCTAAAACGTGTGTAGACAATTCATTTCTATAATATTACAAAGATATAAATCCATATATAGATATAAGTTGACTTAATGTTAAAGTATTTTCTACTAATATCTAAATAACTGTAACCGACAGGTTGTGGGTTCGATCCCCACTGGAGGAAATGAAATATTTAATATTTTCAATTTAAATATTTAATATTTTTATTTCTTTGCTCTGGTTCCAAGGCAAAACTCGGCGTTTGGTTCCGCCATTCAACAAGCATATGCCTAAAAAATTTCCTGAAAGTGGGGAACGGAAGTGGAACGGAGTGTCTTAGCACTAGGTTCCCAAGTTCCCTCTGCCTACTCCGCCATGTGCGGGATATAGCGTGAAGTATTTTCAGGTTGATATATCGACGCATTCAATCATGCTGCTCTAATTAGCTCTGCTTGTAGTTATTAAATTATTGGCTTAGCGTGTAGACTTAGACAAGGGTTCCGTTTCTACCTTTAGGAAACCTTAAGGGAACCCTAAATACCGATCTATCTTATGAATATAAATACCAATCATATTATAAATCATCTAATATATAATCTGAATCTAATCTATCTAATTACAGACGATAAAATGTATTTATTATGGTCTAAGAAATATAAACAGTTCAGAAATATAACAGTAATCAGTTATTTAATAACATTGACGCCAGTGGCGCAGTGGTGGTACGTCTGATTGGAAATGAGATGGTTGTGGGTTTACGCTGCATCTTGCACAAGGCGGGGTAGGCAGAGGGAACTTGGCAACCTGGGAACCTATTGGTTTCGAACTTTCCGTGAATTGATGGGTTTCGTAGTGGTGAAGCTTAACGCTGCGCTTTTGGTACTTGACACTAACATAATTATTAATAACAGTTACATTTAAAACTAAAATATCAGCTAAATGAATAAAACTTTTGTATATATATTTTTTTAAACGATCTAAATAAAACAAGTAAGTTCTAAATGTTAAGGGGAGTTGGTAAAATATATAACGACGAATACTGTGTTTAAATCTGATCACTCGTTTCTGACATTATCGCGCACAAACGCACATACGCACAAACGCACATACAAAAATTTAAAAAAAAAACCTTTTTTATGCCCTCAGCTTCACGCTGTATCCCGCACATGGCAGGGTACGTAGAGGGAACTTAGGAACCTAGTGTGAAGACACTCAGTTCCATTTCTATTCGCCACTTTCCGCCGATTTTGAGGCATTGCGCGTTTGAGTTGTGGAACTCAACGCCGCGTCTTCCCTTTTTACCAAGGCGAAGAAATGAGAACATTAAATATTTAAATTGAAAACACTAAATATCTTCGAATCCACAACCTGTCGTCTACAGTCACACGCTTATGCCGCTGCGCCACGACAGGCCTCAATTCTATATGCCCTACTAAATTAACAAACATACCCTATAAGATGTTATTTAATATATCTTCCACGTACAGACAGATCAGATCAGATATATTACAGCTGGCCCTATTGAATAAATATTAATTTATAACGATATAAAAGAGATTGTAGCTACACTCTTCTCAAGTGACCTTACAAAACTGTCACCGAACAGAGGTCAAGTGGTTGACCTCTTTGCAGAGACCTATCGACCCTCTCAACCCCGACTGTATTATGTAAGCGGCCTTGTATTTATATTTTAGTAGAGGTGACCTCTTGTTCTATTTAAGTTGCTTTTGGTAATGATATCTGTTGGTATTGTTTTTGAATGTAGTGAAAACGTAGGCAGTTTCACGCTGTATCCCGCATATGGCAGGTTAGGAGGTATAGTAATGTTGCGACAGTTTCCTATGCTTCGCCTATTTATAAAGATATTGTTGCGTTCTCAACGCTTTGCCCAATTATGAAGATATTGGTTGCTGAGTGACGGTACTCAACGCCGCGCTGTACCTTGGTACTATAACGATATTTTTTTTTTAGCTTTACGCTGTTTCCCACACGAGGCAGGGTAGGCAGAGGGAACCCGGGAACCTAGTGTAAAGACACTCCGTTCCACTTCCGTTCTCCACTTTCCGCCGAATTTGAGGCATTGCGTGTTGAGTGGCGGAACTCAACGCCGCGCTTTTTGCCTTATTTCCAGAGCGAAGAAATGAAACATTAAATATTTAAATTGAAAATATTAAATATTTCATTTCCTCGACTGGGGATCGAACCCAGAACCTGTCGGTTACAGTCACACTCTTGTGCCGCTGCGCCACGACAGGCCTCGACGATAAAATTTATAAAATAATAATTATTTGTACTCCTATGACAACTTGACATTGTATCCCGCACCTGGTAGGGTAGACAGAGGGAACTTGGGAACCTAGTGTTAAGACACTCCGTTCCACATTCCGTCGGACTCGAGGCATTGCGTGTTGAGTGACGGAACTGAACGCCTCTGCCTCGTTATTAAAGCGAAGATGTGAAAACATTAAATATTTTAATTTCTTCGAGTGGATATCGAACCCACAACCTGTCACGCCACAATTACTTTTGACTTTTAATATTTTTATATGTATAATTAAAAGAATTAAGAAATCAAAGGTTATCTCATTGAAGTAATGTTGACGTCGTGATATCAGCGTGGGACTGTCAGACTTATATATGCACAATGATAATCTGATTACTCATGCAGGTGTCTTCGTAAGTGTAATCTTGTCAGCATTTTTTATTGAATATAATAATTTATTCCATAAAAAATAGTTAAAACGTATATAAATTTGAACCCGCGTCTTCTGAGAACCGTTGAACCGCTCTGACGACTAAGCTATACGTTCTCATCCAGCTACGTCGTAATTCTTGTACGCTTGTTACAATGTTGTTTATGTTGTTAGCATCTCTGTAGGGACGATTTTTACAAATTTCCCGCTACTTAATGATTTTTTTTAGAATTATAGTTTGGCAAAAGAGAGTGATAATTAATAAATATTTGTACTATTTATAAAGTTCACATTTAGGAAAAAAGTGGTGTAGGAAAAAAGTGAAAGTGGGAAACGGAAGTGGAACGGAGTGTCTTAACACTAGGTTTCACTTCCGTTCCCTCTGCCTACCCTGCCTAGTGCGGGATACAGCGTGAAGCGGAAAAAAAAAAAGAAAAAAAAAAAAAAAATTTAGGAAAAAAGAATATTTAACTTAGTATTGAATCTAGTTTACTGTTACATTGTGTTCACCTTGCCAGTGCTTTGAGGCCTGTCGCGGCGCAGCGGCACAAACGTGTGACGGTAAACGGTCAACGGTTGTGGGTTCGATCCCCACTCGAGGAAATGAAATATTTAATATTTTTTAAATTAAATATTTAATGTTTTCATTTTCTTGCTCTGATAACAAGGCAAAACGCGGTGTTGAGTTCCGCCATTCTACACGCAATGCCCCAAATTCGCCGGAAAATGGGGAACATACGTGGAACGGAGTGTCTTAACATTAGGTTCCTAAGTTGCCTCTGCCTACATACTACGGGATACAGCGTGAAGCTGAGTGAGGGAGCGAAGCTGAAAAAAAAAGATTTATATATACACACGGAAAACAAAGTGAACGAAATAGGATTTCGTTTTTTCTTAAAAATTTACACCGTACTCTAGTACACCGTGTTGAGTGAGCGGAACTTAACGCCGCCCTTTGTCTTGTTACCAGAGCGAATAAATGAAAACTGATTTGAAAATATTAAATATTTCAAATTCTCGAGTGGAGATCGAACCCACAACTTATCGTGTTTACTTATTTAGTTACTCACTTGTACCCCTCACTACAGGCCTCTATTCATATTACAGGTGTATACATTTTTTTTATATACATATAAAAGTAATATTAAATCACATCATATCTTGTGATTATAAATATTGAATCACTTGTAATCAAGGATTTATGCTTTAAATACATTGCCAATATAAAAACTGATTGATTTCAATGAAATAATAACGACCAAGCAGGTTTCTGTACAATATATATTTATTTATTAAGGAAGACATACAGTTTTACAAGTACTTTAAATAAAAACCAAATTTACATTCAATTAACCAATGAAGTCTTCACATAAAATAGTACAAAAAATAGCTATGTACAGTTAATCAAAATAAAACAGAAGAAAATCATTCAGAAACCGCTTCCATAACAAGTGATTTAAACTTATTTAATTTATATATATATATATATATATATATATATATATATATATATATATATATATATATATATATATATTTATATATATATATATATATATATATATATATATATATATATATATATATATATATATATATATATATATATATATATATATATATATATAGAGACATTTTTTAGAAATTATTCTTCAAAATAAGACATCACATTGTTATCTTAAGATAAGTATTGAGATAAGTCGTGTGTAAAATAATATTGTATTATTATATATTAAAATTGAGTGATCTTTGTACATTTAATGCGCAAGATTTCTCAGTTCTTAATTACGTGAAATGTCAATGAGGCTGTAGTAGCATCGCTCTTAGCTTTTTTCTATGGGCTTTCTTTTTTCTATGGCTCTTAGCTTTTTTCTATATTTATCTTATCTTTTTTCTATATTTCCATGCTGAATTCGTAGGCCAGTTGTGGGTTCGATACCCACTCGAGGAAATGACACACTTTTGCATAATCCTATTGTCGCTCTGCTAACGGGATAAAGCGGGTTTCAGTCTTATCACTAAACACGCAATGTCAGGGAACATGTAAAAAGGGAAAGAGGGTGTTTCCTGCAGGTTCCCTATGCCTTCCCTGCATATGCGAGTTACAGCGTGATGTTAAAAAAAATAGTGTTAAGACGTCGCCGATTGTACTCATCCGATATTGTATAATATTGCATCAGCCGTAGATAACGTGATAGTAAAAAAAATATACTCTACTCTACTCAGCTTCACGCTGTATCCCGCACGACGCAGGGTAGGCAGAGGGAACTTGGGAACCTAGTGTTAAGACACTCCGTTCCACTTCCGTTCCCCACTTTCCGCCGAATTTGAGGCATTGCTGAGAACAATCATATTATTTACAGTAAATTTTTTTGTAGTGCAAAAATAACGTTCCCACGACGTTGAGTTCCGCCAACTACGCGCGAAATTACGAATTGAAAATGATTCTTGATTCAATGTTCCCTATGGTTATCCCACTATATAGAGCTTGAGGGGTTCCAACAGGTGCAAGTTCAAATCCTGAACGTTTTTGTTGTAATTTTTTTTTTTCAAGTAAAATTTGTATGTAATATATGTGAGTCATACAATTTATAATGTCTTTTCATTATCTATTAATTTTTAATCTTCTTTCTTTTAATAATTGTCAATTGGTTGATACTTTAATGCCGGATTTTATCATTTAATTAATTTAATTTAGGAGTGAGATATAAGTAACATTTGTCAATTGATATGACGGTACTGTGTTCGATTCCTAATCGGGGTAATTTTCGTAATTTTCTCGCTGTAGTGAAGGGATTAAGCGCAGCGTTGAGTTCCGCCGCTTAACTCTGAACACACAATGTCTTGAAAATGAGTGGTGCGTGGACAACCGAATGTCTTAATTAAGACTTCTTAGTATTCCAATATCCATTGAATTCTAGAGGCATTGCATTTACGTGGTGGAACTCAACGCCGCGCTTTGCCTCGTTACTACACCGAGGTAACTAAAATATTAGATATTTCATTTCTTCGATTCGGAATTGAATCCACAACCTCTTATGTTTAGAGTCGTACACTTGCTGTTCCACGAAAGGCTCCAATTTAGATTAATATCAAGATTGTTTTTAAAGATGATTTGTGATTGTCATATTAATGAAATAGCTTCACGCTGTATCCCGCACATGGCAGGGTAGGCAGAGGGAACGTGTTAGTTAACCTAATGTTGAGACACTCCGTTCCACTTGCATTTCCCACTTTCCGCCGAATTTGAGGCAGTGGCGGAACTCAACGCCGCGCTTCGCCCTGTTACCAGAGCGAAAATATTAAAATATTAAATATTTAATCTTGAAAATATTAAATGCTGCATTTCTTCGAGTGGGAATCGAACCCACAACCAGTCGTTCACAGTCACACGTTAGTGCCGCTGCGCCACGACAGGCTTGTTATAGCATTATCGTTATCGATACTTATAAGAAATCTAATGGCACGTCTTTATCTATATTTAAAAAAAAGACAACCTTGTCTGTGCTTTTGTACGCGCCAATGTCAGAAGCTGATCAGATTTTAATACAGTTTCCACTATTATATGATGGTAACCCACCATCAACGTTTAGTGTTGATTTTACTTAATAAATGGAAAGTTACCGTCAATTTAAAATATATAATTCAGCTGAAATATTTCTTTATTTAATGTATAGATATTGTTTTAAAAGAGATAAGGTTATTAGAACAAGAGAGTAATTGAGATAAGTAAATAAAGTAGTGTAATCAAAACGCGCGACCCGCTGCGGGCGGGTCATTACTTATTATGATCTCAACTCAGCTTCACGCTGTATCCCGCACATGGCTGGGTAGGTAAGGGAAGTTGGGAACCCAGCGCTAAGACACTCTGTTCTACTTCCGTTCCTCACTTTCTGCCGAATTTTAGGCATTGCGTGTTAAGTGGCGGAAATCAACACCGCGTTTAGCCTTGTACCAGCGAAAAAATAGAAACAATAGAAAATATTTAATATTTCACTTCCTCGACTGGGAATCGAACCCACAACCGAAATCTCTATTGATTAATGAAATAAATAACTAATTGCGTTTACGTATGTAAGACAGTTATTATTTAATTGACATTAAATTAAGACATATTGGCGGAACGAAGTGACTGAACCCAAGTTCCCTCTGCCTACCCCGCCATGTGCGGGATACAGCGTGAAACTGACAAACACTACAAGAACGAATCTTCCCCCAACTGGGAATCAATCCCACGACCCTCGCGTGCATTTTAATAATAAAAATGTTGAACTTGAAATAACTTTGTTATTAAAGAAAATAATTGTATTTAAATCGTGAGATAATAATTATTAAAGTTACAGTGCTATTGTAATGGAGATGTGTTTTTTTTTACTTTGTTTTGCTTTAAAAATCAATTTACGTAAGAGTATTTCATTTACTCAGCTTCACTCTGGGTCCCGCACATGGCAGTGAAGGCGGAGAGAACTTGGGAACCTAGTGTTTAGACACTCTGTTGCGTTACCCTCTTTCTACCGAATTTGAGGCATTGCGTGTTTTGGGTATTTCATAATATATGTAAACTTAAAATAAGATTTTCGCTGAAAAAAATAAAACAAAAATATCTATTGTTCTACTTGACCTTACTATATTCATTTATTTAATTTGTACACTAAGTATATAGGAAACTTACAGAGATTTATAAGTCACGAAAAACAATATATATGGCAATCTTATGGCAGAATAGCTATCTCGCCCAGATAACCAGTATTTAAATTAATAGGAAGGTTCTCTCTCCCTCTCTCTCTGTCTCTCTCTCTCAGTTTCACATTGTATCCAGCGCATGGCAGCGTTAAGACACTCTGTTCCACTTCAACACCCAACTTTCCGCGAAGCGTACCTCTGGTACCAATCGAAGAAATGAAAACAAAATATTTAATATAAAATATTTCGTTTCCTAGAGTGTGTATAGAACCCACAAACTGTTGCTTACAGGCGCACGCTTGTGCCGCTGCGCCACGACAGGCCTCAAACAGGTAGGTGATGGAAGTAATGAACGTTAAATAAAAATATATATATATACATATATATATATATATATATATATATATATATATATACATATATATATATATATATATATATATACATATATATATATATATATATATATATATATATATATACATATATATATATATATATATATATATATATATATATATATATATATATATATATATACATGCTTTCAATAACATTCATATTATATTAATATTAATACATAAACGTATTTAGTGGCACAAGCGTTTGACTGTAACCGATAGGTTTTGGGTTCGACCCCCACTCGAGGAAATGAAACATTTAATATCTTCAAACTAAATATTTAATGTTTTCATTTCTTCGCTTTGGTTTGTACCAGCTTTAACTAAATCTTTTAACCTTGTGGTTAAACGCGGCGTTGAGTTCCACCACTCAACACGCAATGCCTCAAATTCGGCGAAAAGTGGGAAACGGAAGTGGAATGGAGTGTCCTAACACTAGGTTCCCAAATTCCCTCTGCCTACCCTGCCATGTGCGGGATACAGCGTGAAGCTAAATATGAATTCTTCATACTGTATACATACAGTATATACATAGAATAACAAACGAGAAAAACTACGGCCCTAAAAATAAAAATACAGCCTAAGCTGATAATGTTTTGTTAACAAAATAATCAATATTATTCGTCAATAATTTAATAAATGCTGACCCGCGCATGGCAGTGACGGCAAAGGGAACCTGGGAACCTAGTTTTGAGACTCTCTGTTCCGTTACCCCGTTTCCGCCGTATTTGAGGCATTGCGAATTTAACTTGTTACCGGAGGGAAGTAATGAGGAGACATCATTAAATAATTAATTTGTTAATATCACATAATTCAGTTTCTCGAGTGGGGATTGTACGTACATCCGGTCGCGTTTACATAAAAAAAAACGTTACAAAAAATACTTGTACTCATTTCGCTTTCTTTACGAATGGGACGTATTATGCAGGAACTTGAACGTATTGCCGTTCATACGTCGACCGGTTGCATAAATATTAGCAAATATTACATGCTTAATCTTTATCTTTAACAACGGCTGGGTGAGGCTGAGGGAACTTGGGAACCTAGTGCTAAGACAATCAGTTCTGGTCTCCACTTTCCGCCGAATTCGAGGCATTGCGTGTTGTGTAGCGGAACTCAACTCTGCGAGTTGTCTTTGTGAACAAAGCGAAGAAATGAAAATTATATATTTGTACACATTTCCTCTAGTGAGGACGACAAGCCTCCATAATTAAAATAAAAAATGTAATAGTTATTCAAGAAATGTTAAAAGTCTGTAGTGGAGGTGGAGCGACGAGTGTAAGTTTGATTCCCATGGCGTTGAGTTACGCCACGCAACACGCAATACTTAATACTCGGCGGAAAGTGAAGAACGAAACGGAGTGTCTCTACCTAGTGGAACCTAGTAGGTTCCTAAGTTCCTTTTGCCTACCCTGATATGAGCGGAGATACAGTGTGTAACTGGACAAAAAATGTTAGTAAAATCTCTCTACAATTCCTATGCCCATAATTAAAATATTTTATGGCCCTTGAGCGTGTGAGTTGGACACGATTTATTAAAAAATATTCATTACGTACATTTTTTTTATTACTCAATAAGTTAAATATTTCCTTATAACGTATTGTAATTTTAATATGAAAACCAAATAAGAATAAGAAATGACATATTAATATGAATTTCATTAAAATATATATATATATATATATATATATATATATATATATATATATATATATTATATATATATATATATATATATATATATATATATATATATATATATATGTATATGTATATATATATATATATATATATATATATATATATATATATATATATATATATATATATATATATATATATATATATATATATATATATATATCTATAATATGTCACACATATACACGATCAGCGGAGAGTCCCCGCCGCCGGCGAAAGCTTTCAAGATAATGTTGATGGCTGCCGCGAACTCTCCTTAAAAATTAACTTGCCCTTGTTACGGAAAATAAACTGGCAAACTGTCGAGTTGCAGCCAGTAATAACAGCAATAAAATATTTTTTAATTTCTACAAGATTTTGTAAAATATTTTTTATATATTGTATCACACATTTCAATCTGGCAACACCGGCTATCAGACGATTGACATTTCAGTCGTCAGCCAGTTGCCGTGTAAAGTGCACGTGCGTTGCGCAATCGCGAGTGATTAAACGTGCTGCGGATTTCAATAGGTAGCCAGTTCAAAGCCGATAGTGGCATTTGTGAGTTATTTTTTTGTATATGTTAGGATTAAAAAAAATAATATTATGTATATTTCTTTTAATTATGGACGATATAGAATTTATTATGTACAAATTATGTATGTACTTACGTATGTATGTATGTATAATTCATACAAATAAAATTCCTTATACACTTTTACGTAAGTAAGTGACGATGACATAGGCATGTTTGATATACTTTTTCTTTTTCGCTTCACGCTGTATCCCGCACATTGCAGGATAAGCAAGGGGAAGCTGTTACCATCGTTACCATCAAAACACTTCCATTCTCTATTTCTCTTTTAGTATTGCGTGTCGAGTGGCTGATCTCTACGCCGCGTTTCACCTCGTTACCATAGCGACTAAATGTATTTATAAAATAATCAATTTCCTCCAGTGGTAATTGAACCCACAGCCTGTCGCGTTCACAGTAGCACGCTTGTGCCCCTACTACTGGCCCCATGTTTAATACATGAAATGTAAATATAAATTTGAATTATGCTGATTGTAGTTTACTTTGTTTGTAGTTAACTGGTTTTTATATCACTTTCTTACATTTTAATAGTTTAAAATTTTTAACTATTGTTCTTATTTATACATACACACACACATGTATATATATATATATATATATATATATATATATATATATATATATATATATATATATATATATATATATATATATATATATATATATATATAATTACATAGTACTTTTACGTAAAAGTAATAAATATTTTAGGTTTTTTGTTTTAGTATTTATTTTTATTTAATTTAGTAGTAAAATAATTTATTATATCATAACTTATTTATTAAAGCTTAACCGTTTTTTTTTTTTATTATTATTATATAAATATTAAGACTCCTCATGAGTCCTCACTCGAGAAAATGTTTTCTTTTTAATGATTTACCAATGCAAATCGCGGAGTTGAGTTCCGCTACTTAATACACAATGCGTCGGATTCGGCAGAAAGTGGAGAACAGAACTGGGTTAACACTAGGTTCCCAAGTTCCCTCTGCCTACCTTCCATGTGCGGGATACAGCGTGAAGCGATTGTTAAAGATCAAGTTAAGTGGCAAGTA